>PVIH01000556.1:309695-326722 GCA_004025045.1 Sigmodon hispidus | reverse complement strand
GAGGGAGAGAGAGAGAGAGAGAGAGAGAGAGAGAGAGAGAGAGAGAGAGAGGGAGGGAAGTGGCAGGGAGAAAAAGAGGGAGAGAAAGAGAGAGCCGATCCACTTAGTCCTTTTCCTTCAGTTTGGGGTAAGCCTTGAATCCAGAGGCTGAACTACTTCACCATTATCTTTTACTCTACCCTTTTTTAGCCTTTGTCTTTTCTTTTTTGATATTTGAGACAGGATCTCACTATATAGTACTGGCTGTCCTGGAACCCACAGTGGAGACTGAACTGGCCTCCAGTGAAACAGAGATCCACCTGCCTCTGCCTCCTCAGTGCCGGGATTAAAGATGACAGCCCCTACACCAGGCTTACATTCTTTCTTATTTGCAAAGGGAATGTGTTTGATTCTCAGCAACACCAGTATCCTCTTACTGGTTTAGGTCAGTGTCATTTTATTTTTAAATTAATTTTTTTATTAATTTTTGAACATAACTGTGTGTGTATGTGTGTAGGTATGTGTGTGTTGAAGTGCCAGTCTCGGGGCTGGAGAGATGGCTCAGAGGTTAAGAGCACTGACTGTTCTTCCAGAGGTCCTGAGTTCAATTCCCAGCACCCACATGGTGGCTCACAACCATCTATGATGAGGTCTGGCGCCCTCTTCTGTAAAACTGTATGCATAATAAAAAAAAAAAAATTTGAAGTGCCAGTCTCTACAGAGGCCACAAAGTGTCCAGTTCCCTGAGCTGGATTTACAGGTGGTAGTGTGTAGGGGAATTATGTTATTACATTCCAAATAATTGTCCCACCTACTAGTTTAATAAAAAGCTGATTGGCAAGAGGCAGACAGGAAGTGTGGGCGGGGCTACCAGTCTAAAAATACTCTAAGAATATCTCAGAGTAGAGCAGAGAGTCAAGAAGATGCCAGGAGACACAGAAGAAAGGAGCTGAAATGCTGCTCTGAGAAAAGGTACCGAGCTGCATGGCTAAACAAAATAGATTAAGATAAAAGAGTTAGCAAGTTATATATCTAGGCGCCATGTCAATCAACAAAAAAATTAATACAAGCATCTGTGTGTTTCTGTGAGACTATGAGTCTGCAATTCAGAATCTCAGGGCTAGACCAAAAAGTCCAGGTCAAAACCCTTTTACAACAGTAGTGAGCTACCTGATGTGGGTGCTGGGAACCAAACCAAGCTCCTGTCCTGTCTCTGGCTCCTTAAGTGGCATTTTACAACCAATCAACACAGTCAAAGGGCAGGATACTGTCTTAGGCCAATCAGGATCCAGCTGTAGACCCGAGGATTGGGTTAATTGTGCCTCCACTGCATGGCTATTATCTGGGAAAGTTAATTTTTCCATGAGAAATCGGTGCAGTGCTGGCAAAGGAAGAAGAGCATGGCAGGAAAAAATAGATGGGGTTAGGGGGATGGCTCAGCGGTTAAGACCACTGGCTGTTCTTCCAGAGGACCTGGATTCAATTCCCAACACCCACAGGGCAGTTCACAACTGTCTGTAAATCCAGCTTCAGGGTTAGGATTTACACAGACATACATGCAGGCAAAACACCAATGCACATAAAATAAAAATGAATAATTTAAAAAAGAAAATAGATGCGTTAGAAGCCAGTGAGATGGCTCAGTAGGTAAAGGTACTTGCCACCAAGCCTGAGAACCTGAGTTCCATTCCTGGGACTCATACACTGGAAGAAGAGAATAGACTCCAGAAAGGTCTCCTCTGACCTCCATGCATGTGTGGTGATGTGTGTGTACCCACACATATATACATGTGAATAAACGTAATGCAAAACATATATTAAAAACAGAAAAATGTGTGGGTTGAACTAAAATGTCTCTGATCTAGGCAGAGATGTCTGTGCACACTGAAGCCTTGTGCTATCTCTTAATGCTATGGTGGACCCCACTCTGTCATCTGCCTGCCATGTGGATGCTGCATTCATGGTGAATGTGGAGCAGTTGTGTGCATATATACCTAACAGTCATGTTTTGACAGCCTGGTGTATGACTGAAGGTGGGATGTAAAAGGGACCTGCTGTACAAAGGTTTAGAGGAAGCAGCCTTGGAAACACCCAGGCCACATAGCCGAGTGAGGAGAAACCGATACCAGCGAAGGAAGTGGGCAGAGAGACTTCACTCCTTCAGAACAGCAGTGCCTCGTCCCAAAAGCCCTCTCAGAGGTCAGAAGTAACAGCAAATTCCTGAGCTTGCAGTCTTTTCCAGTGTTCTTATTAGCAGACAGCTATATTGGTGTCCCCACAGACCAATTTTACAAGGTCCCAAAAGCAACAAAACCTTATTGTTTATCTACTGGCAGATGGCTGCAGCAGGTCATCTGTTTTTCCTATGCAAGCCAGGAAGGGGTGGGTGTCAGGTGGCTTTTGAAATGCAAATACAAGAGATACAGACACGCTGTTTTACTTGTAGGAACAAAAGAATTATGGTGAAATATTAAAGACTGCGACCATTAGGCTGTAATGCTTTTATTTGTTTTTGAGACAGGGTCTCTCTATATAGATCAGGCTGGCCTTAAACTCAAATGCCTCTCATGTTCTGGTATTAAAGGTGGCAGCAGCCACGCCTAGCTTGTAATTTTTTTTTTTTTTTTAGAAAAAAAAAGGTTTATTTACTTATAAAACTTTTTAAGGATTTATTAATTTTATGTGAATGATTGTTCTGCTTATTTATACATGCAATGCCCATGGAGGCCAGAAGATGGCATCAGATCCCCTGGAACTGGAGTTAACTGTCCACTGTAACTGGCCCATGGGTGCTGGGTCCTCTGAAGGAGACCTCTGAAGCAGCTGTGAACACTGAACCATGTCTCCAGGCCCCTAGAATGCATTTATATTGAGGAGAAACATGTTTATATTGTGTTGTCTATATTTTGGCTTTTCAATTTTCCTTTCCTTTTGAAAAACTGATACTGTTTTTGACATTCCCTTAATCTTAGAGATGCATCACTCTTGGTCAGCTCAGCAAATTAAAAACAAAATTAGAGTACTTGCACTCTAAAGCACACATATCCCAAAGATTTGAAACTCAAGCAGACACTGTGCAAGTGTGGGGGTAATCCAAATATTCATCAACAGATGAATGGATTGAAAAATAGAATATACTGTGGGATGGTCTTTCTTTATGATGTGAACATGTGTTGCTACCATTGGTTAATAAAGGAGCTGCATGGCCTATGACAAGACAGGAGACAGCTAGGTGTGAAATTCAAGAGAGATACAGAGAGAAGAAAGACAGGTTCAGAGCAGATGTTGTGTGCTGTTGCCAGGGAAATAAGATGCAATAGAATAGGTAATACCACAAAACCACATGGCAAGACATAGATTAATACAAATGGGTTGAGTTAAGTTATAAGAGCAAATTGGTAATGAGCCTGAGTCATAGGCCAAAAGTTTGTAATTAATATAAGCTTCTGAATAGTTATTTTATAAGTGGCTACAGGACTGCAGTGGGAGAGATTCAGATCACCAGGCTAGGCAGAACCAAGAAACTTCTGGCTACAACAATACACCTATGCAATGGAATAGTATTCAACCGTAAGTAAGGAAAAGCTTCTGATATATGCTATGATGTGGATGAGCCATGAAGTGAAACGTTTCAGACACAAAGAACAGACATTGTATGGTTCACACTTTGTGAGCACATTTTTTTTTTTTTTTTTAGAAATTATGGTTACCAGGAACTATATGGTCAAGGAATGGACAGGAGAGAATGGAGGGTCATTGTGTAGATTCTGGAGTTTTAGTATGGAATCCATGGCAAAGCTCTAGTCATCGGTTCTCAACCTTCTTAATGCTGTGACCATTAAAACAATTGTCCAGGTTGTGGTGACCCCCAACCATAAAACTATTTTGCTGTTACTTCTTAACTGTAATTTTTTACTGTTATGAATCATGATGCAAATTTTTGATATGCGGGATATCTGATATGCAACCCTTGTGAAATGGCCATTTTACCCCCAGTAGGATCGTGACCCACAGGTTGAGAACTGCTCTTGTAGAGAGCCCTGTAGTAGCTGTGAGTGTGATTTATGTCACTAAACTGTACACCGGCCCCACTCTGAGACAGGGTTTCCCTGTGTAGCTCTGGCTGTTCTGGAACTCACTCTGTAGACCAGGCTGGCCTCAAACTCAGAGATGCTCCTGCCTCTGCCTTCCAAGTGCTGAGATTAAAGGCATGCAACACCACTACTCCTAGAAATTGAATACTTAAAGATAGCTAAAAGTGGGCTTAGTGGGGCTGGAGAGATGGCTCAAGGGTTAGGAGCACTGGTTGTTTTCCCAGAAAACCCAGGTTCAGTTCCCAGCACCCACATGGTAGCTCACAACTGTCTGTAACTCCTGTTCCAGAGATCTGACACTTTCATACCAATGCACATAAATAAAACTAAAATATTTTTTTTTTAAAGTGAGCTTAGTGATAGAGTGTATGTCTGCTTTATTTATTTATTTTTTAGACAGGGTCTCATTATATAACCTGGCCTGGAGCTCACTGCATAGCTCAGGCTGGCCTTGAACTTATGATCCTCCTGTTTCCTCCTCTCAAGTGCCAGGATTACAGATACGCCTATTGAACTTGATTTTCTTTGGTGCTGAGAATTAAATCTGGCTTTATGCATGCTAGGCACACATTTTCTAAATGAAATGGTATTTCCACTTTCTGTGTGCACTGTATTACAAGTTAAATTTCTTAGCCAACATGCACAGTTTCACACACCTTTAATCCCAGCAGCCAGAAGACAGAGGCAGGAAGAACCCTGTGAGTTTCAGGCTATCATAGTCTACATAGTAAGTTCTTGGTCAGTCAAGGTTATGTAGAGAGACCTCAATTCAAAAATTTTTTTCTTTAAGTCAAAGGGACAAAAATTAAGAGAAGCCAACAAGGTCCATTCTCTCTCAGAACCCCTGGGCCAGGGGGCCCAGCTGATGATGGAAACAATCAATACCTTGGCTAGAAGAGAGCCTGTTTCAGGGCAGCATCTTCTGGTTGCTTGGAAATATGGTCCATCTGCTGCTTTAAAAGCAGGTGAGAATACTGCACGGTGACATCGGAGGTCACAGCGCAACTTTGAAAGATAAGACACCCACATGGCTCAAATGTCAAACAAAGCATGTCTCTGTAACCCTCTCCACTGTTTGTGATCTACTCGGGTCTAGGGGCCCGTAACCCTTTTAGCATCTTGTTTACCCATCTAGAGAACATAGAAGTTACTGTAAATATATGTTGGTTTCCTCCCTCCTCTTTTAAATTGTCTTTATTTTATTAAAAAAAAAAAAAAACAAAAGCAAAAACACTTTTTCCATGTATCCCCTGCTCACCCACCCTTCCCTGTTCCCAATCCCTCCCAGTCTGCCCAAAAAGGGCAGGAAGTCCCAAGGTGAGTCAGCTCAGCATAGAGCATACACTCCAGGCAGGTCTGATTTTTCTCATCCCATTATCAAGGTTGTGTTAGGTGTTTCTCTGCAGGGAGTGAGCTCCAAGGTGCCAGCCCATTTACAGGAACACAGTCTGATCCCACCCCTCTAGGCTCTACATACTGCCCATGCTAATGGATAGATGCCTATGCTTGGAGGGACTAGCTCTTTGTCCTATGGTTCCTCAGGGACAGTTCTTGATTCATTGTGCTCTCCAGAGCTCCAGGCCATCATCTCTGTGGGACTCCTCCTCATACTCCCTATCTCCTTGCTCATACAGACTCTTCTCCCCCACTCTCCAGCTGTAAGGGGAGCGCAGCCCAGTGCTCATCCATGGATCTCTGCCCTGTCTTTATTTCATTTTAAAAGTAAATGTTTAGTTTCCTTTTTTGAGTCAGGGTGTCTTTCCTAGTGACTGTTCTATTGTGACAAAAACACCACAGCCAAGGCAATTTATAGAATAAGACGTTTAATTGGGGGCAGGCTTACAGTTTCAGAGGGATAGCCCGTGAGCATCATGGTGGGAAGCATGGCAGCAGGAACGCAGGCATGGCTTTGGAGCCGTAGCTAAGAGCTCCCATCTTGATCCACAGACAGTAGGCAGAGAGAGAAAGACTGGGCTTGGCATGGACCTCTGAAACATCAAAGCCTACCCCTGGTGACTCACCTCCTCCAACGAAAGCACACTCCTAATCCCTCCTGCACAGTCTACCAGCCTGAAACCACACATTTAAATAGACGAACCTATAGGGACCATTTTCATCTAAATCAGCAGTCTCCCTAGGCAGTCTCTGCTGGCCTAGAACTCATTACAGGAACCAGGATGGCCTCAAACTCACCTGCCTCCTAAGTGCTGGGATTATAGGTAGGAGCCACCAGGCCCAGGGTTCTTTTTTTTTTGAGATTTATTATTTATTGATTTGTGTGTGCATGTGTATGTGGGTGCCTGTGGAGGCCAAAAGAGAGCACCAGAGGCCGTGGGGCTAGAGTTGCAGGTAGTTGTTACCCGCATGATGCAGACGCCAATAACTGAATTCTAGTCCTGTGAAAGAATAACAGAACTTCAACCACAGAGCCCCGTCTCCAGCCTCTCCCATCTTTTTTCTTCCCTTGATTTTTAATTTTATGCATTGTGTATGCTCCCCCAGTGCCCACTACCCCTAATTTTGTACCCCTCTTCCTCCTCTCAGCCCCCCCTTTCCCCTGGATAGCTTCATTTCAGCCTTTGTGTCAGACATGGTTTGATGTATCTGTATAAAACCAAGAAAGAACAAGAGAGGATTAACGCAAATCACTGGCAACTGATTTAAGAAGGTTAATATGTGTTAACCTTTATAGGGAAGTACTCACTGATACAAAATATCAAACAGTTGTGTGGTTCCCAGAAGGCTGGACTGGTGCACATGGCTGAAGCTCAGTGGGTCAGGTCCTCCATCTAAGAGCGTGAGAGAAACAGGAAGAAGAGGCTTCTGCACCCTCACCCCTAATTCTATTGCCTCAAGGTCATATGTGATCTGAGACCTATGCTGGTCAAGAAGCCACCTGTAGGTCAGGGTGATGGTACCTGCTCTCCACTACAAGAGAGAAAACTTTCTCTCTCTGAAAGAGACTTAATTCACTAATATGATTCTCTCTGGTTCTGTTTTCCTGCAGAGCTTCTTTATCTCACTTCTGTTTTAATCCAATTACTTGGCTTTCTTGTCACCATTAATCTGCAATTAAATTTTTTAATAAACATACATTATTTATTTATTTATTGTGTCTGTGCACCCAACACCCATGCCTGCCATGGTGTACATATGGAGGCAGCCAGGGGATAATTATTGGGAGGTCAATTCTCTCCTTCTCCCATGTGGGTCCTGGGAATTAACTCAGGTCATTAAACGTGGTGGCAAAGGTGGCCATAATTTTTCTACATAGCTGAGGTGGGCCTTGAACTCGCAACCTTCTGCCCCTGCCTTCTGAGATTCCAGAGGTAGCTTTGAATCTTATCCAACATTTCTGGGAAACGTGATGCCAGGTCCTCTAGTCACCAAAGTGATTTCCTGACCTTTCACACATAGAAAAGACTTTCATAAGTTATCTAGGTAGGCTGTGATATAACTCAGTGATAGAACATTTGTCTGGCATGCATCCAAATTACAGCAATGCAAAAATCAATAATGATACCTAAAAATTCAAGCAAAAGCAAAACAAAACCTCAAATAACTTAGTTTACTATGACCAGAAGTTGCAGGTGATGAGGGTACAGTTATGATAAACCATTCTTGAATTTCTGGGATAAATACTCTATAATTATCATAAATGAATTATAATATTCTGTGTTATAATATATATTAATGTTTCACTTGTGCCTTTTTGCACTATTAATTAGTGAGTTAATTCACAGTCATAGTTCGGAAGTCTTTGTTGCGTTTTGTATCAGTCCTGTGCCGGTGTGTTCTCTCTATAGTCTATAACATTTGAAGCAGTCTTAGTATTGTTTTATTTTCAATGGTTTGATAGAATTGCTCTGTGAACCATCCAGTGAGTAGTTTAATTGTGTTCCTTGGGACCCTTGCTGGGGGCTATGAAGGGAAATATATAATCCAAATGACGGATAGAATTTGATTCACACCAGTGCACACAGCTGTAGCTGGTGCCATTGTGTGGTTGAAAAACAACCACAACCACAAAAACAAAGCATTTACTTGGGGTAAAATTTCAAGACCAGGATGTTGTAAAGATCAAATTGTTGATTTTTGTTGTTGCAAGAGTAAAGAGGGGAAAATACTGTGAAGCCTTTTCTGTGATTCTTTTCATGCTCCAGCCTTTTTAGCGAAGCCAGATTTTTGCACAAAACCATTTCCCAAACATTTACTCTGCTCTGCAAATGAGTCTGAGTTGCTTCAGGCTATAATGACAGCCCTTTGTCCTGTCCCAAAGCTTATCTGCAGGATATGGCATTTGTTCATCAGAAAGCAGTGCTCTGTGCTGCTGGTCCTCACAGGGATTAGGTTTCTCTTGAATTCACCTATAAGCAGGTATTAAGCATAAAGACAAAACCATAGAAAGGCAAACACCAGGTCCAGCTGCAGATTCTGCAACATCAACAAAACAAGCTGTGTGTCGTGATACACATGAGGAAGGAACTTAGGCAGGAGGATTATTATGAATTCAAGGCCACACCAACAGCCAAAGCCCCGCCCCCTTTAGAAGACATGCAATCAGCACATTATTTTCTCATTTCCTCTTGTGAGGAAACTAGGCACAAACCCTGATGCACAATCAGCATGGCCTTGGCGAGGTGGTCTGATTTCATAATAAAGATCAGATACAGAGTATAAGCTGGGGCTTCAAAGAAACAGAACCTGAGAAAGGCTGGGAGTCAAGTTCAAGGTGGTTGAATTTCAAAAGGCTGTTGTTAGTCCCGTCAGCCAGCAGCCTTCTTGTGTGATGGTGTGAAATTAACTGCCAGCCTAGACGAAGCTGGAAATTCAACTTTCCCAGATTCATGTCTGCCTTCCTCTGAATACAAGTCTCTTTGAGGACAGGAATTGTGCCTTTTATGCCTGATTCCCCACTTTATGGTACAGAGTAAATGCTCAGTGCATTTAAAAAAAAAGAAGAAGGAAGAAAGGAAGAAAGAAAGAAAAAAACTTGGATTTACATGAGTTACATGACTGAACTCATTTGTTGGTTAAGTATTTCTGGAGTGTCTGTGTCAGACACTGTGCTGATTGCTGGAGACAGAGGTCAAAAGATGCCCCTAGTACCTGAGCCAGTGGAGTTTGTGGTCGGTGACAGGCAATAGATGGTGAAGCCTGGTGGGTTGGAGAAGGGACAGTGGATAAGGGCTCGTATCAGCCCCAGGCTGACATGACAGTCCACTTGCTGTCAGTGGGGCCTGAAGAGCACAGAGCATCTTGCAGGGTTTTCGGAACTGGAAATCTAGGAAGAAGTGGCTTAGATGCCCAGAGCCTCATTGTCATCTCAGTCTCTGGTGCAGTGAGCAGCGAGGTTCTGCTTTTATCTAAAAAGATGAAGAAAACCAGAGCATGTGTCTTGGCAACCTCTGATAGCCCAAAGCCAATCGTAACAGCAGAGGCGGGAAAAAAAAACAACACAGCGAAAAGAGAGCCATGCTGCTGGGCTCTCACAGATGGTGAGTGTGTCATCCTGGAGGCGAGAGCATCTAAAAACAGGCAGTGGCGCGCCCTCTGCTGGACTAAGGCTGTTTTGCACTCAGAGGTGTCTGCAAAGCTAGGCTGGACAGCGACAGGAAGCTTAGATCCAAATAGGATCATATTAGTCCTGCTACTTCCTCAAAAAACCAAAGCCAAAATTCCCTCAAGGCCTAAATCTACCCAGACATATCCAATAACTCGCTCTTTCAACAGACACCAACTTCCCTACTGCCCAAGAACCCAAAAGTAATAAGGAATGGGTGAGGAGTCAGGCCCACTCTTAGGAAAAGTACTCAACCGATAGTGTTTATGGGCATTTGTAAGGTTCTGGGTTCACAAAGAATACTCTATAATAGTTCATAGTGTGTATTGCTGTTCTGGGGATGGATCTCAGGGACTCAGGGCCTCCAGCACACCGAGAGGAACTCTACCTCCGAGCTAGACCCTAACCCTTTCCTCCTCCATTTTCTGCAATAATGAGAAATGGATAATGACGCAGACAGCTGCAACCGTGAGGTCTGTATCCTGTTTATTGGTGTCTCTCTGTTAACAGGATTTTCTTAAAAGACTTTAACGCCCCCCAACTAATCTTTTCTAAATAGTGATAATTATAAATTCCAAATAAAAACCTAGAGGCACATGTGCTTCTCCCAGCCTTTTCATTTTAATAGCGCCACTAATTAAAAGCTATAATTTAACAAATAACGACCTAACCATCTCACTCTGAAATCAAATGAAAACCCACTACTAAAATGTTGGACTGCGTAAGGATAATGGATTCAAGCTCAATTCCGCTCCTGCTGGGTCCAGCCTGGCCTTCTTCCAGCTGCCTTTGATTAGCTGCAATGGTTTTCCAAGTCATTTGGAGAAAACTCACTATAGAGAGGATAAGTGAGCAATTCAAAGGGCTAAGTGGTTTTTTGGAGCCATTCCCACTGCTGATGGCACAAGACAGAATGTTTACCCCTTCCTTACCCTCACCCATTGTCGCTTGGTCAGTTTCATCCCCCCCCCCACACCATCCTTCTTTGGCTCCACAGGGAGAAGGTTTGCTAAGAAGAAGCAGGAAGGAGTTGTGGTAAGGAAACCGGCCATGAAGCCAGGTGATACCCTTTGCATTCAGCATCCTAAGAGGTTAATAAAATAGTAAGTTATGAAGGCAAGATTTCTTCCCACGTACCACACACCCCTCCCTTAGCCAGGACTAGGGCATCTGTGCCAGGTTAAAAATAGCCTTGTGTTCTGGAACCTCCCCCGCTGCCCAAGCTCACATCAGTCTCCTGTACCACCCAGTGTTCAGAGGGAGCTCATTCTACATGGTGGGAGGGCCTCAAACGCTGGCCCCTTCCTGGAGTCCTAGGAGGGAGACTGGGGACTCTGAAGGCAGAAGGGTGAGGCAGGAGTTCCCTGATGGAGCTGAGGCATGAAGAGTGAGCACTAGCTGAAACCCAGCAGAATACAAGGCCTAGAGTTTCAGGACCAGTGTGCAGGCATGGGGGGGTGCAGCTTCCAAGTTATTCTAATTTCCTTTCTGCTGCTGTGATAAAACTCTGTGACCAAAAGCAATCTGGGTGTGTGGGAGGGAAGGGTTTATTTCATCTTACATATCCGAGTCACAAGCCCTTCACTGAGGGAAGTTGAGACAGGAACTCTAGGCAGGAACCTGAAGGGAGGATGGTTTGCTAGTCCATGAAGTACTACTTCTGACAAGGAAGTGAACTCACACCTCAAGAAAGTACAGCAGGAACCATGAAGGATGCTGATTCCTAGGCAGCCCACTTGCAGGCTCATGTTAGTTAGCTTATTGGTCTAGCCCAGGAACACTTGCCTAGGAATGGTGCTGCCCACAGTGGGCCCTCCTGCATCAATTAATAATCCAAACAGCCTCCCACAGTCTGATCTATCAGTTTCTCAGTTGAAGCTTTTCTCAATTTAATTAAGACAGCTGTATTCTGTCCCCAGGTGGGGTTCAAGGACACCAGCCTGGTAGTGGTGGCCCATACCTTTAATCCCAGCACTAGGGAGGTAGAGACAGGCAGATCTCTGAGTTCAAGGCCAGCCTGGTTTACACAGCCAGGGCTACACAGAGAAACCCTGTCAAAAAAAAAATAAATAAATAAAAATAAAGAGGTACACCAAAACAGATAGTTGGGAGTAAGAAGTTTATTAAATGGTAACATTGATAGACAAACAATAGAACAGCATGGTGGAGCCTCTGAGGAGAGTCCAGGCCTCCTGCACCATAGACTGTAAAGCATCATCAGGTCCATGTATCTGGATCCCTTCTTATAGGTCTCTGAGGAAAGGGTTAGTTTTACAACACAAGCCTGCAACCGGGCTCTCTGGTTCCCCAACAGGCAATCCAAGGGGGCATGAAGAGCAGGATGTGAGCAGTAAGTGTTCAGTTCAAAGCTCAAGCCCCAGAGAGATCACCAAAGACAGGGATATTCAGAATGCAACAGCAAGGTTTACAAGCCAGGCCGGGAGCTCACTCCACACTTCTGCTGCAAACTGAGCAAGGAAGAGCTGCTTATCCTAGGTTACATGGACTTTTGTAGGCAAACACTACAACAAAGTTGGTTGCTTGGAGACATGGTGCAAGCATGCCACTTATTGGCCATGCTCAGGGACTTTCCATACCAGGGTATTCTTGGACTCTACCTGGGGTGGCTGGTTTTTGATTAGCTGTCTCTAGGTTGGGACATTCCATGGTTTTGACTACAAGACATGTTTTTGGCTAATGCTTGGTTTGGTCTTCTCCCATAACTGGGCAGGCTCCCTGCCAGGAAGGTGAAACTAAATTCTATTTGACTTTTTTTGTAAAATGGCTACTAGAATACAAAATAGGATTTCTTGAGCTAAGTTTACTCTCTTCAGTAAGTAGCCTTTTGATGTCCTTGATATCCAGGAGTCTGCAAACTCACTTTCTCAAGAGGGAAATCCCAACATCTGAAAATCTGTTACCTGGAGACTCACAGACAACAATCTTAGTGAAGAGCCTGGGGGTATCTGTAAGGCTGCAGGTGTGGCCTGAACAGGAGTCTGAATCCTACCAATAATCATCACCTTAGTCTGATGGCCTCATTCCCAGTGTTAGTGTTTACAAGGTGCCCAGCACTTGAGGCCAATTTGTGTCTCAAAAAAACATTAATTTTTTAAAATTTTAAAGTATACATTTATATCTCTTTCGCTTTCTCCCAGCCCTTTTCTGGATTCTGTTTGTTTCCTAACCAATCACGCTGCTCGAACCAACCAGTTCTGAGTGCCTGCTCCTCCTCGGGGTCCTCTTTGGTGCAAAGCTGTTCATTTCTGGGGGGATGAGGACAGTCCTGCTTCACTCTGTTGTGTAGACTGTTCTGCTACTGTGTGATATTTTGATTGCATTCTGACAAAGTTTGCTTTGAGTCAGAGGGGCAGCGCTAGCCCCTAGCTGACCAAGATTAACCATAGAGGTTTTGGAGGGCGGGACAGATAGGGGACAGGAAGTAGTAAGGCGGGGCAGAGAGAGGATCTCAGTCCCTTTGGATTGAGGAACGGAAGAGAGGAGGGGTCATTGGTGGCTTCTCCGCTTCCTTGATCATTCGGGTTTTTAACATGAAATCTGACTCCGATTTTTCCTGTTATAAAAATTAATTAGATAAACACTCATTCTGCTGCTGCAAAGACAGTGGTCCTGAGATCCAGGCCTGCATTAGATTCTCATCATTGTATTGAAATACATGAAACAGGCTTACTTTATAAAGAAAAGGAGTTTACAGGGCTGGGGAGATGGCTCAGTGATTAAGAGCATTTGCTGATCTTTTGGAAGATCTGAGTCCAGTTCCCAGAACATACATTAGGAGGCTCACAACTGCCTGAACCCCATCTCCAGGGGATCTGGTGCTTTCTAACCAGTGGGAGCAAATGTTCACATGTGGCATACATCCACACAAAGAGACATATGTACTGATAAATAAAAATTAAATTTAAAATAGAAAAAAGAAATTTAGAAGTCTAGCAATGCTAACACATACCTGTAAATCCCAGCACTGGGAGCTGGAGGCGGCAGGATTAATGATGAAGGCTGGGCTGCATACGACTATCTTGAAAAATCAAAAATAAGACTGGTGAAATGGTTTGATAGTTAAAAAAAATGCTTGTCTCTCAAACTGGTGACCGAGTTCAATCCCCATAATCACATCATGTTGTTCTCTGGCTTCCACTTGTGTGCCATGGCATGAACATGCCACACACATACATCCCACAGACACATTAATCTTTTTTAATAGAAAATAAACTAGCAGGCAGAGGCAGCAGATTCCTGAGTTTGAGGCCAACCTGGTCTACAGAGTGAGTGAGTTCCAGGACAGGCAAGGTTTCTTCAGCTACTCAGTGAGTTTGAAGCCAGTGTGAGCTGCAGGATACCCTATCTTAAACCAAACCAAACAAATTATATATATATAGAGAGTGTGTGTTTGTGTGTGTGTGTGCGCATTACCATTAGGCAACAGAAGCATAAGCAATTGTTTTTAACTCTTGGGGTCCTGGAGACAATTTTTCATTGTTCTGTGTCCCATGAGAAAGAGACTGTTTGACAGTGTTTGCTCTATGTTTTATCATAAAGCATAACATCCTTCAGGGTATTCAGAGGACCTGAGAATATCTGATTCTGTAGAGACAAAATGTTTCCCCAATAAGCTGTAGGGCTCTTTTTTTGTTTGTTTGTTTTGTTTTGAAATAAGATCTCACCATGTTGCCCAAGCTGGCCTTGAATTTGGGCTTAAAGGGTCCTCCTGCCTCAGCCTTCAAAGAAGCTGATAGTAGGCCCAGGAAGGTAGCCCCAGGTACAAGCACTAACTATGCAGACCCGCTGACCAGAGTTCCATCCTCAGAACCCACTTCCAAAGCCGGCTGTGGAGGCACACCTCAGAAATCCCAGCACTGCTCTGGAGAAAAGGGAGAAACAAGAGAACCACCCAGAAGCTCTCAAGCGCTTGTAAACAGGAAACCAGCAAACCCACAGAGACCAGAAAGGCCAGACCTGGACCCAACCAGCAAGGTGGAAGCGGAGCATTGACTACCAGAAGTTTTCCTGTGACCTCCGTATCCTCAGTGTGGTCTCTCTCTCTCTCTCTCTCTCTCTCTCACACACACACACATTAGTAAGTTATATATAAAAGCTGGGCATGCTGGCACACACTTTTAATCCCAGCAGAGGCAGGTGGATCTCTGTGAGTTCAAGGCCAGCCTGGAATCCTGGACTTCTGGGATTATGGTTCTGAGTCACTTCACCCAGTGGGATATTTAAACTATGCTGCAGAGGCTGGAACTGTAGCAGTACAATGCTTTCCTAGTATGCTTAAAGCCCTGGGTTCAATCTTTAGAGCCACATTAAAATTAAAAAAAAAAAAAAAAATGGGAATGGAGAGATGGCTTGGTGGTTAAGAACACTGGCTGATCTTCCAGAGGATGTGAGTTCAATTCCCAGCACCCACATGATGGCCTTTCACTGGGATCTGATGCCTCCATGGGCACCTACACTCACATCCACAAACACACACATAATTTTTTGGTTGTTTTTCATAACAAGGTTTCTTTATGTAGTCCTGGCTGTCCTGGTACTAGCTCTGTAGACCAGGCTGTCTTTGAACTCACAGAAATCTGTCTGCCTCTGCCTCCTAAGTGCTGGGATTAAAGGCATGTAACATCACTGCTCAGCTTCAGATATACATAATTTTTTAATATTTATTTATTTGTTATGTATACAGTGTATAGAAGAGGGTACCAGATGTCATTATAGATGGTTGTGAGCCACCATGTGGTTGCTGGGAATTGAACTCAAGACCTTTGGAAGAACAGTCAGTGCTCTTAACCTCTGAGCCATCTCTCCAGCCCCCCAGATATACATAATTTAAAAAAAAAATCTTAAAAATGGGCAATGTAACTGTACCACAAAACAGCAGGATGGTTCAGTGGGTAGAGGCACTTGCCTTGAAAGCTTGAAGACCCAAGTTTGGTCCCCAGTACGGTCATGATGTAGTGAGAACCAATTCCCGCCAATTGTCCTCTGACCTTTACACATGTAGCACGTGGCACTCTCACACATGCATGTATGCACACACAATGAAAGGTATGTAATAGAAATCCGAAACCACATCCCTCCTCCCAAAACCCGTTCAAACACACTGCGAAGGGAAAGCTGTAAGGGATTGGAGGGGCTCCTCACCCTAGCAGAAGGAGCTAGGCGACATGTGAGAGTAAACCCCTGCTGTTGCTGTCACCCCAGAAAGAGCAGCAAGCCCCAGAGCCTGTGCCTGCGCAAAAATTTTCATTTCTTTAAAGTTTCACATAGTGACCAGCAGAGGGCGCAAGCGAGCCACCTAAATTTTCTTTTGCGTTTGCAAAGTCTCAGAGCTTTTGATTTTAGGAGTAAAATTTTTCTGAATTATCCATGCTTAAGGGACGAGACGCTCTGTGAATCAGCCTCAGTGACTACTCTGAAAGGAAAGCTCTGGCTCACGCTTCTTAAATCTCTTTTCACATTTCCTTCACAGCACCGCCAGGAAGAGTTGACAAAGAAGAGGACCCATTGTGTGTGGGTTGCAGAATCTCTTGCTTGGCTACAGGGCTAAATTGGATTTTTTTTTTTTTTTTTTTTTTTTTTTTACAGTCTCTCTATATAAGCTGGCCTGGAACCGTCAGAGATTTGTCTGCTGCTTCCAGTCCCCTATCCCCAACCCACTGACATCTGGCATTAAAGGAACCACCACGCTCAGCTCTATTTCTATTCTGCTGTAACCAGTTAGCTAAGGAGGTATGTTTGCTGAAACACTTGTGGAGGAGCAGACTGACCGGAGAACAAGTCTGGATTGGTGCTGTCTGCCCTGGTGGGCCGTAGGCTTAGCAGAGTAGACAGTGGGGGCATGCAGGATGCTCCTGGGCTCATTTGGGGACTGTATGTTAGAGCACTTCATCCATACAAGGCTGCTTACACTCTTTCCACTCAGGTGTATGCTTTTAACCCCAGTGGCTAGGGAGGCCAGCGTGGTGTATATAGCAAGTTCAGGTCACCAAAGGTTACATGGTAAGACCCTGTCCCAAACACCTCCTACCCCTTATTTTTACCACTCATGACCCTTCTTCATTCTAGAAATTTTTATCTCTATATTTTGGAATGTAAAAGAGGTATACATATCAAACTTTTGTAAATAAATTATTTTAAAATAATTATTTGACATATAATGTATTTTAAATTTAATTTCCTTAAAAATTACACTTATTTATTATTTCGAGTGTCTTTGTGTTTTTCCTACATGTATGCCCACGCACCATGTTTATACCCACAGAGGTCAGGAGAGGGCATCTGATTCTCTGGAACTGTGAGCCACCTGACTGTTTTTTTTTTTTTTTTTTTTTTTTTTTTTTTTTTTTTTTTTTTTTTTTTTTTTTTTTTTT
>PVIH01000556.1:290573-309595 GCA_004025045.1 Sigmodon hispidus | reverse complement strand
GGGTCCTCACCGAACTGGAGGCCCACCATTTATCTGGCAGCGAATGCTCCATTTGTCTCTGCCTTGCCAAGTTTGGTGTTATAGGCATGCACAGCCACACACAATTTTTCTTTCTTGTTTTTTTATATTACATTTATTTATTGTGTATGTGTGGGTTGGGCGTATACATATACATGCTATGTGTACATGAAGAAATCAGAAAATGATTTTGGGGTGGGTTCTCTCTTTTACTTTATGGGTTCCAGGAATTGAACTCAGGTGAGTGGGGTTGGCAGCAGCAAGTTCTCTTTCCTAAGGCCCCTCCTCCCCCACACAGGCGCTTTGGTTGCTAGGGATTTGATCTCTGGTCCTCACACTTAGAGAACAAGCATTCACCTTTGAGCCATCTCCCTAGCACCCTCCCCCCTAAAGATCTTATTGTTCTAATTGTCAATGAGGTTAAATCACTTGCCTGAGGTGAAACCTGAGTCTGAGGCAGAAATCCACTCAAAGATGGCCAAGTGTGGTACATTCGTACAATCTCAGCTCTCTGAAGGCAAGGCAGGACAGAACTCTCTACAACTTCAAGGCCAGCCAGGGCTATGTAGTGAGCTTGGTTCTAAAATAAAGGAATAAAGAGAGAACCCATTGAGGCTGAATGGAAACCACTGGGTTGCTATTTGTGCTCAAATGTGCTTCCAGAGCTCAGTTCCCAGCACTCACTTGGCAACTCCCAGAGTTGTTAGCCCCAGTTCCGGGAGACCCAGTGCCCTCTTACACTCCACAGGCACCAGGCAGGCCTGTAGTGCACAGGCATACATGCTGGCAAAGCACCTACACACATAAAATAAAAGATTTTAAAATCTGTTGGAAAGCCTTTCTTTCTTAGACTGAAGATCCTCAATAGGGATCCTATCCAGTCCTAGCGTGACTGCCTCACGCTATGGGGCTGGGCTGTGTTCCCAACCCCTGCTGAGCATAACCACCCAGCTCCTCAGAAGCTGGTATATTCCAGGTAGACAAGGGTTGAATGCTACATCAGTGAACAGGCTTATGCTCCACCCGGGGTGTGGCTGTTGGCCTTATTCCTAGAGAGACCTGCTAGGCTGTCTCTTGGCCTTTTCTTGCAGCTGCTACCCCAGGCCCCAAGGCCCTTTGCTCTCAGGAGTTCTCATGGACTGTGTCCCTCAATGTATTCTGTTTTACTGGCAGCCCCGGGTCTCTTCCTACCGCACCCAGACTCCTGCTCACTTTGAGCTGTGCCCACCAAGAAGCCTTTCATTCCCATTAAATACACGAAGGCTGGACATTGTGCTGTGCACCTATAATCCCAGCATTTGGAAGCTGAGGCAGGAGGATCAGAGCTTCAAGATTAGTGTTGGCTGTATGGTGAGTTCCAAGCCAGCCTGGGTTAAAAGAGATGGTGCCTCCAAACACAAAATAAACAAACAACAAACACAAAATTACATCAAGCGTTTGGTACTCAAATCTAAGTGAGCTGCTGCAGGGCCTGGAGGATGTTCTCTTTTGTTCCCTTTCTTGAACCACCCGGTATCTGTCCCAGCCTAGGTCCTGGCATGTAGGGGTGTGAGAAGCCAAAGGAGAAGAGTGACTGACTTTCCAGAGACTACTGAGCTTTGCAGTCAAGGCAACACAATCTCACTTTTTTTTCTATTTGAAAATCAAGGTATTAGATCTAAGGACATGGCCGGATGTCCTATAGAATCGTCAAGTGTGAGGAGCTGCCCCAGGAGCCTGGAACCGGTACTCTGTGCTCCCACCTTGGTCCGGCTCCAGGTCTTGGCTCATAAATCTCCTTCACACAGAACGGCCATAAATTAGGGGCCTGTGGAGGGACCCCCCAGCTCCCAGCCCGTCCCTCCCCCCTGGAGGGGCGGGGTGCAGGAAGCCCCTGGGACAGGGTGGGCTCAGCCCGCCTTCGTGGTCCCTTAATTACAGGCCTGTGGGGCTTGATTTATGGTGCAAGCAAAGACACAGGCCTGCAAGTCTGGGGGAGCCTGAATAAGTGTGTGTGGGGGGGGACTGGAGGCATGAGAGGCTTCCAAATTCCAAGGTCTTGTAGAAATGACAGCCCCGAGAATAATAAGCTGCAATATGTTTATATTTGAAGTAAATCTAAATAGAAGCAATGGATAACTTTATGCTGAGTTGTGCTAAACACTGTTCTAATTCTTTTTTTTAAATATGTATTTACTTTTCAAATTTTATGTGAATTGGTGTTTTGCCTGCATGTATAACTGTGTAAGGGTGTCAGATCTTGGAATCACAGACTGTTGTTAGCTGCCATGTGGATGCTGGGAATCGAACTCAGGTCCTCTGGAAGAACAGTCAGTGCTCTCAACTGCTGAGCCATTTCTCAGCCCTGTTTTAATTCTTTTTATCAAATATTTGTTGCATGCTTATTAGGTGCTAGGAGTCTCACACATGGGACCTCCTGAGCAGCCACCAGCAGCCCTGAAAGTTTGTCTAGTGAAAGGAAGCAATTAAATGACAAGATCTCCTGGCTGCTGAGCAGTAGATCCTCCAAGGCTTGTTCTCCCGGTCATCTGTCCCAGAACTTCGAGCTTTTTGGACCGGATTATCCTGTATCTTTGCTGTCACATCCTTCACTGTCCTGCTCTGGCCCTGAGCTGTGTGCATGGCCTCTCTGAATCTCAGGGGACTTCACTGGCTGAAGAGGACTCTGCCTTCCGTACTGCACAAGGAACTCGAATCAAATTTAGGGGAAACACTTAAAAATTGTCCTGTTCTAGTAATTTTAGGTGCTGTGATAGTTAAGACCCAATCTCAGTGACTTGAACATAAAGTTATTTGCTGTCCATGCACTTTCAAGAATGTTTCCAGGCAGTCACTCTTCCTGGGCGGGTTTCCTCCGGGCATCATGAAGTCTGGGCTCCACTGTCTGGTGGCTCTGTCAGTTCTAGCCTGTGGGTGGCATGGCTTGGCAGTTTTGAAAGGGAAGGAGGGAGAAGGAAGCTAGTATGAGTGGGATCAGGCTGGGGAGTCCCCTGAGTCTGCTGCACACATAAGAGGTGCCAGCCAACTGTAGGCAAGGCTTAGAAATGACAGCTTGTTTCTTCAACCCTTGCCAAACCTATTGGTTTCAAACAAGTCCAGCGTGGTGGGGTACACCAGTAACCTCCACACTCCCAGGGCCGAGGTAGGAGGCCTGCTCAGAGACTCTACCTTCACAAAAGCAACAAGAGACTGAGGAGGTGGCTCAGTAAGTCATTCTCTGTCCCTTTTGTGGACAATGTGTGAACTCTAGAATGACTGTGCCTCCCTCAACACTAGGGAAGTCATCTTGAGAAAGATGCATAGGAGTGGATTTAAAAAGAAACCACAGACAGTGTGTGTGGGGGGGTCAGCAGTGCTTGCTGCCACATCTGGTGACCTGACCTGAATTCCTAGGGCCCACATAGGGGGAGAAAAAACCCACCCCCACGGGTAGTCTCTGATGCACATATACGCACTAAACAAGTAACTTCATTTTTTTTTTTCTAATCACACAATGGTCATGAAACTACACAGAGGGATTTTTACATTTCTTTGAATGAATAAAAGTATAAGAGGAACAAACTAACAAACAAACAAGAAAAAAGCAAAGCATGCCCAAGCTGCAAACCACAACCACTGAACAGCTTGGGATCAGAAACACCTTGGACTGACTCCTTGGATCCCACTCCCCGTAGAGGAACACCTAACTCAGTCTTGAGGTTGTGGGGAGAAAACTGGATCTGCCAGGAGTGGAGGCTGAATTAAGTAATATTGGGACATCCCGGCCTTGGGCCTGCCTGCTGCCTGCCCAGGGAGGGGATGGGGAGTTGTGAAGAAGAGAGAATGACCTGATGTGGTGGGAGGGGGAAGGGACCTTGAATAAGGATATACAAGGATATAAAGTGTGACTTCTTTGTTCATAATAATAAAATAAAAATAAATTAAAAAACAAGTATAAGAGGAAGAGTGAAATCCAAGTACTGGACACTTTGTGTCGTTAAAGAGGACATAAAGCTAATTGCTTTTTACTTTTAACTGTCATGAATTTTTCAGGGTGTGTGTGTATTTATATATGTGCATGTACGTGTGTATATACCTATGTGTGTATGTATTGTGTGTATGTATATGTGTGTGTATGTATGTGTAAGTGGCAGTTAAGTATATTAAAATATAAGTGAACGTGTAAAATCCAGTGTGATGCTCCACAGCTTCAGAGTGGCTGTTCTAATTGTATAGCAGTTCATTGAAATGTGTAAACTTTGGGTCTGGTTAGTATTTTTGTTTTTTGTTTGTTTAATTTGAGAGTTCTTTACAATAAAAGTTTCATTAATAATGTATTTTACATGCATAATGTTTTGTTATAAGGTTACCTGTGTGTCTGTGCACCTCAGAGGCCAGAAGAGGGTGTCATATTCCCTGGAACTGGACTTACAGATGGTGGTGAGGCACTATGTGGGTTCTTGAGTCCTCTAGAGGCCAGTCAGTGCTTTTAACTGCTGACTCCTAAAGTTTTAACTACATTTTAAAAAACAAAACAAAACAAAAACCTAAGAGTGTAAAGGGCCAAGAAACCCAAGACAGTTCTGAAGAATGAACCTGGCTAGCCAGACTTTACACACAAATGGTTGATGGTGTGGCAGAGATATGGCACTGGACCCTTTGGAGACAGTGAATTAGACACCCAGTGAAGCTAAGATTGATGCTTGTTTTCCAGTAACAGCAATGCCAGCTGACAGTCATGCCTCCCCTCCCTCATCTGTGGACATCTACGAGCACTGGAATCTTGGTCTATCCCATTGTATTTTCACTCTGACCTAGGCAAGGAGGGCAAATATCACCATTGCTGAGCCCACCCCTGGCTTTCAGCCTTCTGAACTCAGAAAAGGAGCCCTGCTTTCCTTGCCATGGAAGCAGAGTCCTTTCCAGAGGACTCCTGATAATCATCAGTCCTGGCCAGAGCAGAAGCTGCCTGACTCAGGAGGCAGAGTCCTCCTTCCTCATACCAGCCCCTAGACCTGGCATTCCTGCCTTGCTCCCCACTTACGGGGACCCCAGCTAAGCACCCAGACCTCTGTCATTTTCTTAATGAGGAGCCAATGGTCCTGTCATTAGTGGGTGGAGGGGTGGGGAGTGCTGGGCTAGGAGGCCAGGGGCTGCCCCTGGTCAAGTGGATGATTTGCAGCCTGTCAGGGAGGGCAATGGAAGGAAGAGGAAGCATCAAGGTCTCTAGGACTGAGTGCCTCATTAACACACTCCATTTTATTTCATTACCACAGGAAATCTAATGAGGCATACTGCTACATTTGCCCATTTGACAGACTAGGAAACCGGAACCTCAAGTGGATAAGCATCTCATCTAGAAAGATAAGACTGATTCCAGCCCAAATCAACACCTGCCTGTGGGGTGTAGGCAGTGTAGAGATGAATGGGGGGGTAAAAGGGACTGACACACACTGTGGTTGGAAGCCTGTGAGCAGAGCAGCCTTCGAAGGAGGTTATCCATGGAGGGGTGATGCCATATGGGCAGGATGTGGACATGACAGAAAGAGCCGAATGTGTGCATGAAGCTGGCACTCCTGGAATGCCAACTTTGCCAGAAAGAGGATAATAAAAAATAATTATTTCGTCAAAGATTTATTTCTTTGTATTTTTTGTGAGCATGAGTGTTTCACCTGGATGTGTGCTTAAGCACCATGGGTGCCTCTTGGAGGCCAGAGAGGGCATTGAGTCCCCTTGAAACAGCCAGGGCTTTGTAGAAAGACTCTGTCTCAAAGAATTTTTACATTTTGTGTGTATGGCTTATTTTTCTGTGTGCATCTGAGAGTACCTCTTGCACATAGTACCCACAGAGACCAAAAGAAGGTCAGACGTCCTGAAACTAGATTTATAGACAGCCATGTAGGTGCTGGGAATCAAACCAGGAACCTCTTGAAAAATAGGCAGTGCTGAAAAGAGACAGCTAGCTGAACCATCTCTCCAGTTCCTAGGGTCTCTTATATTTATAATTTATCATCCATCCATTTATGTGTTCCTTTCTTCCTTCCTTTCTTTTCTTTACATGGTATGGATATGTAACCCTTAAATGTGAGGTCCTCCTGCCTCAGCCTTTGGAGTGCTAGGTTACAGTCATGTGTTGATAGGCTGGTTTTGATAATACTTATTTAATACATAATTTAGTGTGGGGTAGTGGTGGTGGTGGTGGTGGTTTGTTTGCTTTTGTGGCAGGGTCTCAGTAGGTAGGCACTTGGCCTGGAACTCAATATGTAGACCAGGCTGGTCTTGAACTTACAGAAATCCACCTTACCTCTGCCTCTGGAGTGCTGGGATAAAAACACATGCACTACCACAGGTTGGCTAAAGTTTAGCTTTATTATTTGGTTGTTATGGAAACGTGTTAGTAGGCAACTAACTTTTTACATTTTTTTCTATTTTAAAACATTTAGATATATAAATGCACATACATATGAGATCTCATGTGGCACACACTAGCCTTGAACTTCCTTGTAGCCTTGGGTACCTTAAATTTATTTACCTGCCTCCACCTCTTGAGTGCTGAGATTACAAACCTGTGAAACTCCACATACTTTATGTGGTGCTGAGAATGATAGCCGGGCCTCCGGCATGCCAGGCAAACACTCAACCACGGAGCGACCTCTCCAGACCTCAATACACAAATTACTTATTATTTGCTCTCCAGGACCCCAGCAGGGTAAATTTTGGGCCGAATCTCTAAACCATCTGCAACAACCCCAATAGACAAAAAGTAGTTTTTAAAGTTTTAGAATTATCATTTTATTTTGTGTATGGGGTGTTTTTGTCCACATATACTCTGTGATTCAGCGTAGTTCAAAAGAGGGTTCCAGATCCCCTAGATAAAGAGTTGTGAGCTAGCTGCCTTGTGGGTTCTGGGAATTGAATCTTTTTCCTCCAAAAATAGTTTTGTTGTTGGCAGTTGGGGTGGTCAGTGGTAGAGTGTGTACTTAGTATGGCAGCAGAAAGCGCGGGGTCCACACTGATTTTTATCTCGTGTTGATGACAGCATGAAACAGCAGAACCTGGATTGGCATCCCTAACTAAGCCATGGTCCAAGTGGCAAGGCGAGGGCCTGCGGATGGTAGGGCAGAGGGACAGCTGCCTTCTCGCCCCTCCCAAGTGTAGCTCCCAGGTTTTCTTCCAAGGTGGGATCCTGTGTTCCCCCGAGGGAGCGACGCCGGAGAAGAATTTCTGAAATCCAGGCTGGCCTGGGTGATAATAGGCACCTTGGCGGCTGCCAGCGGAACCACCCGGCCCTAAATCACCTGCAGCGGCTCCTCCTCCAGGCCAGCAGGAGCTGCGAAGCTGCTGAGCTGGGAGCGGGGGCAGCTCCAGGACCAGCGCCGCAGGTGCCGCGGAAGCGCTTTGAAGATCCCAACGTGCTCAACGACGAGCCAGTGACCAAGAAAGCATGGTCCTAGAGATATTGAAGTATGGCTGCAGTCTCTTTATTTTCTCTTTCTCCCCAGTCCTTTTTTCCCCCTCTCCTGAGACAGAGTTCCTCTAAATTGCCCAGTCTGGCTGCAAACATTACCACTCTCTGTTGATTGGAGTCACCGCGCTCAGCTCTGAACAACGTTTGTTTTGACGTTGTTTTCAAGACTGGATTTCTCTGTGTAGCACTGACTGTCCTAAAACTAACTCTGAAGACCAGGCTGGCCTCAAATTCACAGAGATCTGCCTGCCTCTGCCTCCCTTGAACAATGTTTTTATGCCAGGTAAACTTTGCTGTGGTTGAGGCCCTTGCTGACCTAGAATTTGCTATGTGGAGCAAAGTGGTTTCAGAAGCCTTCTTGCCTCTGTCTCCTGAGGGCTGGGATTACAGGTGTGCTTCATCACACCTGGCTATGAAAGGTAAAATTCAGGAGACCAGAAGGCAAGGGATCCCTTGGAGCCGGAGTCACAAATAGTTGAGGGACACACACACACACACACACAATTGCTGAACTCCCACCTGCCAGAAGAGAAGGTGCTCCTTACTGCAGAACCATATCTCTAGCACCTCTCCTGTGAATACATCTTGCTGACCATTCAAACTGCTTTGTTGTGGAGACAGTTCTGAATACAACAGCTGGTGCAGGCCTGCGTGCGTGCATGTGTGTGTGTGTGTGTGTGTGTGTGTGGTGTCTCTAGAAGTGTTTGCTTGATGCCGTCACTTCTGCCACATTTGAGAATCACAGCTTCAAGACACCTGTCAAATCGACCCCTCCCTCACCCCGGTGATGGAGGGAGGGTGTTTGTGGCTCTCAAACATTTTCATGTGGCTGCTGGTTTGTCTCCCTTTTATGTTAACACTGAGCCTCCCAAACTTGAGTGAATTCATTCCCTTATGAGTGTCTGTGCACAGCGCTCTAGTGCTTGGTAGATGCTCAGTAAGTATTCACTGAGTGTGAACTGGAAGCTTGATCAGGCCCATGTTGGGGTTTCAAGTTTAATGATGACTATCATTTGAGTCTTGCTGGGCCTCTAATTCACAATCCTCTTGCATCCAGCTCCCTAGTACCAGGATTGCAAATGTGAGTCACACAACTGTCAGCCATGACTATCTTAATAACAGGGATTGCATCATTTAGGCAGCATTGAATAAATGCCTCCTCAGAGCTATATGTACTATGCTGGCTGAGGCTTTACAGGGGTGACCCCAGCATGAATGCAGGGGTGCTCAGCTCTCAGACTGAGTCCAGGAGACCAAAGAGAACCTCTTGAGGAAAAGGCTTGGGATTGCTCCCTGGAGGAGGAAATGTTAGGTGCTGAGACTGGTATACTGCACGCCACCATGCAGTATATTCAGTGGAATTCAGTGGAGAAGTCTCCCAACAAAGACACTGGTGTGGATACAGACTCAGAGCAATAGGCTGATCCTGAATCCCTCCAGATTACTTTGGTTAACCTGCCGAAGCAGCCAGGCTGCTTGTCAGGCTTGCCACCACTTTCTGCTGCTGCCCTTGGGATTTTTCTTTAATTTATTTAACGTTATTTTAGTGCATTGGCATCAGATCCTCTGGAACTGGACTTACAGTTGTGAGCTGCCATGTGGCTGCTGGGAACTGCCCCTGGGTTTTCATGGGCCATCTGTTCCCTCAGGTTAGTTACAGGTAGCCAAGGAAGCAGGAGGCCATCAGCCACTCTGACAGTCTCCCGACTTACAGCTCAGTTCTCCATTGCCCTTGCCTCTATTTCTCCTGACCTTGACCTTCCAGATTTCCTTGATACCGACCAACAGATTTTCATTTTTCATACTTGGTTGAAAATAATTTTTAAAAATCAAAACAGGATGAACAGCACACAATGACTTGTAATTCCAGCTCCTGAGGCTTCTACTGCCTCTGGCCTCTGAAGGCACCTGCATCATGTACACACACATACATTTAAAAATAATAAAGTAAATCCTTAAAGTAATAAATAAATTGAGACAGAGTCTCACTCTGTAGCCCAGGCTAGCTTTGAACTCCCAATTTTCCTGCCTGGGCCTTCCTAGTGCTGAGATTTGCAGGTGCCACACCAGAGGCATTGGTGAGAATGGAATTCATGGGGTTCCTTGGAATCCTCACTGGGAATGGAATCCCTGGCCCTTGCTCATAAGAAGCAAGTGCTCTGCCACTGAGCTCCAGCCTAGTTCTTTGATAGCTTTTCCTTCAAAAGACAAATAAACATCAGGCTTCTAATAGCTACAGGTGTCATTGGGACCTTGGGTACTGGGCAAGGCTGAGTGTGCAGGCCCAGCTCAGAAAGGTTAAGACCTTAGTGTTGGAACAGAAGTCATATTACAGGCTTGGCATAAGTTCCTTGAGTCTCTGAGTCTCAGTTTGCAGTCTGTAAAATAGGTATTATAATAACAGCCTTCCATATAGGATTGCTGGGAGGCTCAGATAATGTATGCTTAAAAGCACTTAGTCTGATGCCTCGGCTACAGTAAACACTTCGCAGAAGTCGGTATCAGTACTATTAAGATTATTATTTTTATGATTAATTATTACTAAGCTGCATGGTGTCCATAGTAGAGTGTGAGTTCTAAAATACTGAGTCATTGGAGGAAGGAAGGCATTGGAAGCAATTTAAACTTATTTATCATCCACTGGCCCCTTCCCCTTTGCTTCTGGGATGCTCTCTGGAGATAGAGGAGGAAGAATGCCTTGCTTGGATTGGTCCCCTCCATCTGTCCATGGTGATGGAGATGTACAGGGCTTACCCATCTTTGGCTGTAGGGAAGGTCTTGATAGGTGTCCAGTGGAGCTTTCTACCCAGTGCCTGAGCTCTTTCCTACCCTCATAGGTCTGGAACTATGCAGTACTTCCAAACACCAGGCTTTGACTAAATGCTTGTCTGTGTCTATTTTCACATTCTTAATAATTTTGAACAGGGCACTACATTTTTATTTGGCTACACACTTGGCCTGGTAGGTCACATAGTCCTGTCTACACTCTTTTTGTCTATCTGTCGTTTTATTCTGGTGTGCCTGTGTATAGTATATAAATGTTTGCAGGCAAGAGTGTGTGTACATGTATGTACATACAAGGGGAGGGTGGAGGCTGATACCAGTTTAGGAAGAGTTAATGACCTAAAAGCTAAGCTCTGGACAGGAGCTGGAGAAACAGCCCAGTGGTTAAGAGCACTGGCTACTCTGCCAGAGGACCCAGGGTTCAAGTCCCAGCACCCACACGGCAGATCACAACTGTCTGGAACTCCTTTTTCAAGGGATCTGACACCCTCACAGAGACAGACATACAGGCAGAATACCAATGTGCATAAAATACAAATAAATAAATTATTTTTTAAAAAAAGAAAAGAAAAGCTCTGGACAGGCCAGTTGACTTGACTGATAACTAACACCTGTGGACTGTTAGGATATGAGGAGGAGTCACACCACTTTCAGCTGAGTTTAATGCCCCCCCCACACCTTTTTTTTTGAGACTTGGCTTCTTGGCGTAGCCCTGGAATTCTCTATGTAGATCAGGCTGGCCTTGAACTCACAGAGATCAGCCTGCCTCAACCTCCCAAGTGTACCTTTTCAAGTGTCCACCACTTTAAGCCTGCAGGGGAACTGACCTGCAGAGGAAATCCAACCTTTTCTACCCTATAAATTCCCAAACTCCCTGTGTCTTTGTTCAAACAGTCCCCACTCCAGAGGCGAGTGTAGCCCTTTAGTTCTGATTAGAAGAACAATCTTGCTTCTGAGGATGCCTGTCTGTCTGCTTTCTTTTAATCCCGTATCACCTCCACCAATCCCAGTTTAGCCAAATGTCTCCCTCAGCTGTTCTCCACCGTCTATCTGGAGCTTTGTTCTATCACTGGACCCGAGCTCATCAGAATGGTGAGGTTGGCGTGTCAGTGAGATTCTGGGGTCCACCTGTCTCTGTCTAGCCAGCTTTGGGATTACAGATGCTATGCCTAGCTTTGATGTGGGTCTGAGGATCTGAACAGATTTTCCTGTTTGTACTGCAGACACTGACTGAGCCATTTCATCAGCCCCCTGGCTAAATTCTCACAGAGGAAGTATCTTCTACTTTTTTTTTAAAAAAAAATTATTTATTTACTATGTATATACAATATACAGAAAAGGGCACCAGATGTCATCATAGATAGCTGTGAGCCACCATGTGGTTGCTGGGAATTGAACGCAAGACCTCTGGGAGAATAGTCAGTGCTCTTAACCTCTGAGCCATCTCTCCAGCCTTGAGCAAGTATCTTCTACTTAAGCCAAAGGAACTGAGGTGAGCAGGTGAGGTAAAAGCACAGATGTGCACAGTATGGCTGGAGTGGATGGCATGAAGAGCATCATCACCACCAAGCTTCCTTTGATGTCAAACTGTTGATGTGAGCCACCCTGTTCAAGGCTCTCCACCCTAGACTCAGGCTTTTCTTAGAAGCTGGGCAAGGCCCTGAGTCCCAGAGTCTGCCTGGATGAACAGGGCCACGATTCAGCAATCTCTAGCATGGCTTCAACAGGCCCAGAGACATGGTAGAGTACTCATGGAATGTAACACTCAGGCTTTGGCCTGGCCTCTATTCTGTACTGAGATCCATCTAAACTGGCATCCTGTTATTTGAGCATGAAGTGGGCAGTAGTGTTGAGACACTGGGGAACATACTGGGGTTGTAGCCTGTTTTAGTTTTGTATTGGTAGGCTTTGAATCAGGACTTAATGCATAGACAGGCACTCTACCACCGACCTAAACTCTCAGCCCTCCTCTGCCTCTTCTAAAACAAGGTCATAAGCAGTCCAGAGCAGCCGCATACCGGTGATCTTGATTCAGCCTTCCTGAGTTTGGAGAGGACAGGCATAGATTCTGGTCACTTTTTTTTTTTTTTTTTTCTGTTCTGTCTTGTCCTTGAGGTAAGGTCTCACGTAGCCCAGGCTTGCATCAGACTATGCAACTGGGGCTGGGATCCAACTCCTAATCATCCTGCCTTTTTCTCCAAAGGGCCGGGATTATAGGTGTGTCAACATGCTGGGCTTAACTGCTTTCTATTCCACATGTATTGGACATTTTGGAGAAATTAATCCTGAAAAACTCAGTCTTTAGGCTATTTTCAGGCAAGTGAGCAAGACAACCGTAAGTAAATACATGCAGTTTGTTTCTGAGTACCTCGTTCTTTTCCTCTGTGGGAAGACTCAGCTTGAAGTAATGAAGTTATTGGTAATACGGATGAGAACTGTGTGCCCATCCTGGCTGCTGCCACAACATTTGGAATGTGTCTGGGAATGAGATAAATCTTAATCTAATATTGCTCCTGATAAATCCTGAATGCAGACCTGAAAACTCATTGAGAAATATGTTCCTAAGAGTAAGCAATATTCTTTTCTTTCTTCCTTCTTTTTCCCTCTCTTTTTTTTTTGATCTTTTTAAAAATTTCAGTCCTTGGTAACAGCAATGGGGACTGTCCACTGCATTCATAACCTGGCCAGACTGTGGCATGGGATACAGCTGCTGAAAGGTCTGGACTTTAAGGGCTGTACCCTGACGGGTACTGCAAGACAAGCCAGAGAGAAAAGTCTCCATCACTCTTTGCTTCTGACTCAGTCCAGCTCTGCCTGCGAGGGGTAGAGTGAGAGAGAAGGGGAATGCCGGGCTCTGTCCAAACCCCAACCCAGAATCCAAACCAGCTTCACGGTGGTAGCTTAAGGTTGTTTGCAGGACCCTGCAGAACCTGCAGCATCCCATCTGCTCCTCCATGCTTTACCTTGGTGTCAACTTTGCTCACAGATTGAGCGCAGGTGCTAATGTTTAGCAGCAGGTGCCCTTACTCGTGGAGACATATCCCTCTCACTGTTATTCAAGGTTCTTGAAACTCACTCCACCATTGCTACCATTCTGAAAGCCTATCATGAGCCTGGCATTGTATCTGGGGTCAGGAGTCGGAAACAGAATCCAGTCACACCAGAGGGGCCGTGAGTAGAAAAAACATGTTCCCTGCGACAACTGGAGCACTGTCCTGGGCGTGGCCAGGCTACCCAGCTGGTCCTGTGTACAAGAATCTGCACGCTTCCTTCCTTGCCTGTTTCCTTCCTCCCAGTTCCTCCCTCACCATCTTACCTGGGGGCAGGTAATAAAGCAGGAGGAGGGAGATGGATGGATGGATGGACGGGGAGGGCGGGAAGCCACGTGGTGCCATAAAGCCCAGCTAGGGAGGGCCTGTCCAGAGTGTCCAGCCAGCAAGCGCCAACAGTCAAGTGGACCAGCAGCCCTTTGGACCCCAAGCTGAAGCTGCAGGACCAGGGCATAGGCCATGCTCCGAGGCACACCAGCATTAGGCCTCAGGGGCCTGAAGCAGACTGAGGGTTCTGTGGAGGACTTGGGGCGCTCTTGCCCCGCGGCTGGCAGGAATTTTGGAATGCTGAGACGCAGCCTGGACGAGGCAGAGGAGGCAGCAGGCAGAAAGCGTGAGCGACCCGCACGGTCTAAGGCGCGGCGCATGGCTGCCAACGTGCGGGAGCGCAAACGCATCCTGGATTACAATGAGGCGTTCAACGCGCTGCGCCGGGCGCTGCAGCACGATTTGGGCGGCAAAAGGCTCTCCAAGATCGCCACCCTGCGCAGAGCCATCCACCGCATCACTGCGCTCTCCCTGGTCCTGCGCGCCAGCCCGGTGCCCCGCTGGCCCTGCAGCCACCTGGAGTGTCATGGCCAGGCTGCTCATGGCTCAGGTGGCGGGGACTCCGGCTTGAGTGCTCCTCGGTCAGCGCCGCTGCCCGCAGCGCCTGGCCTGGCGCGCAGGGATGTCACCAGCTCCTTAGTGCCGCCTGCACCCCGCTGCACTTCGTGCTCCCCGCACGCACACTTGGGGCGACCCAGGGTGATGGCTGAAGGGCCCAGTTTGGCTCAGGCCCCGGGGGGAAGCTGGCGCCGATGTACCGGAGCTCCCCCTGTTGGACCGATTGCGTGGCGGTGGGGCTCTGGGGTGAGCTACTAACACTCCTGACCCGGTCACCGAGAGAGAAACCGGGTTGGTGCAAAAGAGAAGACTGCAAAAGTCATCCTGGACGGAGCAAAACTGAATGGGCTGCTACCTGAGTGGGGAAGGAGGCTGCCTTAACGGTGGGAAGGAACTCTGAGGGCCTGGGTAGCCTCCCCACAGCCCAGCCTGGGGTGCTGGAAATGGAGTAAGATCTTACGTTTGGATTTGGTCCAACCTTTTCTTCCTGGAAAATGGTCTTTGCTTTCCTGCGCCTCTGAGCCCTCCTTTCTCTTGCGCACTTGTGGGGGTTTGTGGGTAGTCAGCTGCGGAGATCTGAGGGCTCATGCTGTTGCTCCCTTACCATGTTTTGGGCTGCTGCTGATCTGACGGGCCCAGAAAATGATCCAATAAAAAGGAAAAGTGTCTTGTCCATCTGCTACCAGGACTCCACTGAGTTTAGTAACCTAATGTGACAGGAAAGCCTTGGAATCTGGGAAATACTTTGGAAGGGTGGGTAGGGGCTACAGCTTCCAGGTAGGCACCTGGGCCCTGGTTCATAGCCAGCCCCAGGAATGGCTGGGCACAGTGAGATTGGGGCCCTAGGAAAGAGACATCTAGAGGAGAAATTCTTCCCTACGCTGGAGAAAGTGAATGGGACAGCAAAGGCTAAGGTCATTGCCAGCCCTACCTGTGAGTCTCCCTGAAGGACTGCTGTCAGCAGAGAGCCTCTGTCCAGGCTGTCTTGAGGAGAGTGGCTGGGCAAGGTCAGGGTCAGGGACCCAGAGTGATAGGCAGAGCTCTCAGCCAATAGAGTGCCAGAACTTCTGTGGAGAGGTAGGTTCGGAACCCAGAAGAGATTTGGGAGAGTGGGTTGGGGAATAGTGGTCTTAGGCCAAGGCCTGGGAGGAGGAGGAACACTTTTTCCGAGAATTATGGAGAACTGGCCAGCTATAGGATGGGTTCCTGCTGCAGACACCGTTTGCCGGGCTGTTGCTACCTCTGAACGAAGGCTGGACAGGTGCCACTCGGGAGAATCAGAGTTTCTCAGCATGGTGGAGATGAAGCTCAAGGTCACACTTGAAGCTATCTGCTTCTGTGACATCCTGTCTCCAGCCACAACCTCAAGGCTCTTGTTTTCAATCAGGATTGTGAAACAGTCCGTAGGAAGGCATCTGCTGTGAGTCTAGGTAGGAGCGAAGAGTGAGACCCTTCAGTCCTGTCCCTAAGTGGATGGACGCTGGAAAGGACCGACTGTAGGTCTGCCTGGAATGAACCTCTCTGCCACTTCACCTCTGATGTGAACATTGATGCCACCCCAGGGTGGCTGAGATCCTTTCTAGCAGTTGTTTATAAACTATTACTGTTCATTACTACAATTCTGTTTGGGAAGCCCAGACAATGCTTCACCCTTGTTTACCTTCAGGGACTTTTTCAATGGCAATAAGATAAACAACTAGCAAATTCTATTTTCCTAAATTCTAAGGTATTAAGATTTTTCTTACTCTTTTGTCCCATTCTTTGCCTCATTTAAAGCACATTTAAAGCACACGGCAGAGTGGCTAGCTCCTCGGAAATCGCTCATTGGAAGCGATTCCATCATTCCGTTCACGAGGTTGCTTTAAAAGACTATGAAAAGGTGTTTAGAAGCCATGAAATTGCAGCACGGTTTCTTTTATTGCTTTATCAGGACTTCATGTTCGAGTGCTGGTGTGCTGACATGCATTTGCCCATCATGAAATCTTTTGGCAATATATACTATATATGTATGTATGTAGATGTATGGCTGAGTATGGCTGACTGAATATGAGCACGTGCTTGTATGTATCAACCTAACAGGAGATGCCTCCTCTACTCAATGCTTTAGGGAGATCCCAAGCCAGAAGAGCCTCCATTATGTGCACATGCTTGTATGTATCAACCTAACAGGAGATGCCTCCTCTACTCAATGCTTTAGGGAGATCCCAAGCCAGAAGAGCCTCCATTATGAGCCTACATAATTTTTCTACAAAAATATTTGTAGAATTTTTCTACAAAATTCTACTACCTTTGCATGAGTTTAAAAAAGAAAAAAAAAAAAAAAACCTGCTTCCCAAGATCATATTCATTGTCCTAGATGAGTGATCCTATAATAGAAAGATAAATTTAAGACTATTAAAGAGATAAGGTTTATCAGCTAATACCAGATGGGTCTGTCTGAACAGAGAGAGAAAGAGAGAGACAGAGAGACAGAGAGAGAGAGAGAGGAGTACAATGGTATGATTTAAAATGCGTATTAGGAGCAAAGTGTCAGAAAGAGAACACACACTACAATAGTAACACTATGGCCAAGAGATATAAAAAACTGATATTCATGGAGAAATGTTTATCTATGCAAAATTAGTAAAATCAAAGAGTCAAGGAGATTTGCTAAAATATCATTTTTATATTGTTATTAGTAATAGCAGTAGAGGTATTGGCATTTCAAAAAGTTTGCCTGAATTTTTCAAATAGTTTTATTTGTATTAGTTTTAATTATGTGTGTGTTTGGGGGTGGTATGTGCACACTCGTTCAGGCTCCCTCAGAATCCAGAAGAGGGTACTAGATCCTCTGCAGCTGGAGTTGAGGAGTGTGGTTGTGAGCCACCTAATATTATAGTTGCTGGGAACTGAATCCTGGTCCTCTGTAAGTGCCATAGTGCTCTCCAGACCCCTTACTATGGTGTGGGGTGAGGGGGTAATTTATTCATTTGTGTGTGTGTATGTTTTGCCTGCATATATGTCTGTGTACCATGTACATGCTTGGTGCCCACAGAGGCCAGAAAATCCCCTAGAACTGAAGTTACAAATGGCTGTGAGCCAGCATGTGGATGCTGGGTGTTGAGCTCAGGTCCCCTGCAAGAACAAGTGTCCTTTACAGCTGAGTCATTGTTCCAGCCTGTTAAATCCATTGCTCCAGCCTGTTAAATCCTGAGTGCTGGGATTAAAAGTGTGCACCACTGTGCCCAGTTTTTACTGTGTGTGTGGGGGGGGGTTGTTGTTTTGTTGTTTTGAGATAGGATCTTCTTGTATAGTCCAGGGACTCACCATCCCCCAGCCACTAACCCTGAAACAGGCTGACTTCCTCCTCCTCCTCCTCCTTAAAGATTTATTTATTATGTACAGTGTTCTACCTGCTGCATGCCTGCAGGCCAGAAGAGGGCACCAAATCTCATTATAGATGGTTGTGAGCCACCATGTGGTTTCTGGGATTTGAACTCAGGATATCTGGAAGAGCAACCAGTGCTTTTAACCTCTGAGCCATCTCTCCAGCCCTAGAGGCTGGTTGCTAATGGCAGAGAATACAAAAGGTGCAGTACTTTTAGCATATTTACAGTTCAAGAGGGTTCTGCAATGTATTTAAACAGCTGGGGCAGGGCTCAGCCCTCTCATCCCCAGGCAGGCTGGGCCGTGTGAACAAGAGGCTGGTCAGAGTCCAAAGTTCTTTAGGTCCCAATATCTTTATATTAATATTCGGAAACCTCAGTTTTTATATGCAGTAAGTTAAAACAACAACAACAAAATGTTAAGGTTTGGGGAGAAGGCTCAGTAGGTAAAGTCACATGTTGTCAAACCTGACAGCCTAAGTTTGACCTCTGGAGCCTCCGTAGTGGAAGAAGAGACCCAATTCCCACAAGTTTCCTTCTGACTTTCACATGTTTGCCGTGGCACAAACATGCACCCCACCGCCACCAAAATAAATAAATGTAATAAAAATATTTTGTAAGAAGAGAGGGCAATGGATGGGGGAGGAAAAAAACACCATATGGTAGAACCCAGGGAAATGCCTTAGGGAATACCGGGGATCTGAGCTCGGCACCCAGCACCCGTGTAAATCAGGTGTGCACACCCCTGTTATCCCACCGTGGGGAGGCAGAAATTGCAAAATCCCAGGGCTTGCTGTCCAGCCAGTCTAGCTAATCAGCAGTCTCCAGGCTCATTGACTGACTCTGCCTCAAAAAGTGTTGGGAGTGATTGAGGAGGACACTTGGTATCAATGTCTGGCCCCTGAACACACACACACACACACACACACACACACACACACACACACACACAGAGTACTGTGTAGACCAAGTCCACCTTAGAATGGCTAGAATCCATGAGCCTCCATGTACAGCCTGGATGAGACTCTCTCTGGGACAAGTGCATAATGGACCAGCACACTGTACCACAGGCAGGTTAGATTCATCTGGGAACACCAAAACGTCTACTTCTCTGCTTACCCACACACACCCTCTGAGGCTCCCACCCCCAACTCTGGTCATTGCCCTATCATTGTCACCCACTAGGGGGCACTGCAGACCCAGTATTTTACACTGGCACTCTGACTTGGTGACCTCGAGTCCCAGCCCATTCAGGTCCCTTACCTGCTACTGCCCAAAAGCACTCTGGGGCCATCTTGACTCTTATTATTCTTGTATCTTGTATCTAAGTCAAAAAAAGTCTCTTTATGTCTGGTCCCCTCTAATATTTATTTACTTTTTTTTTTTTTTTTTTTTTTTTTTTTTTTTTTTTTTTTTTTTTTTTTTTTTTTTTTTTTTTTTTTTTTTTTTTTTTTTTTTTTTTTTTTTTTTTTT